>JASVEL010004656.1:0-12626 GCA_032618575.1 Nicotiana noctiflora
GTGATGAGTTGGTATTTTACCAACTCATCTTATCTTTAAATCTACACTTTTGCTATGTTTGAGCAATAAAATCGCGTATTTGATGCCATTTACTTCTATTTTACAGGTTGGATGTGATTTAGAAGTAATAGTGAAGAAACCAAGTGAAAATAGGCCAAAATGAAGCAAAAATGGACAAATTGCGTTGCCCAGTTAATCACTCTATGCGATCGCATATGACATGGAATGAAGATTATGCGAACGCACCAACACATTGAGAACGCACAGAAGAAAAGATGGTCTGGTCAGCTGCTAGTCGACAAGCCTATGCGAACGCAGTGGACCTTATGCGATCGCATAGTTTGAGAAACCAGCTCTATGCGATCGCAATGGACTTTGTGCGATCGCATAATATATTTTCTAGGATGTTCCGGGAAGAATTTGAATTTCACAAATTTTTACCCCAAATCAATTATATACTCGCCCAAACAGACACGGGAACGCATCTCTCTTCATCTTTTATCATCTTTTACATCTTGAACATATTTTTGGCATAGAGAGAACAAGTTTGGAGGCTAGGGTTTTGCGCACATACTTGGGTCTTGACGATTAAAGCTTGTGGTTAAGGATTTCTTATCCATTTATGTTTATTTCTTCATTTCCTTGCTTTGTATTGTATATCTAAGTGTGTAGTATTTATTTCCAACACTTGAATCTTGTTTATAGGAATATTCATATTTAAAGTGTGGATTAAATACCTTGTTGTGCTTGTGTATTGAATGATTTTTATATATTTATGAAGTGAGTTATTGTTACTTTAATTATTCTTGTTCTTTAACGTTTCCAAATGGATTAGCTAACCCTAGAACTCGTCCATTAACTCCGAATTAATCTTGGGAAAGGTAATTTGGAGTTGGGAAAGATTAATTAACAAGAACTTGAGGCGTTAACCCTCATTTTATAGATACTACCTAGGGATAGGATTGAACTACTTGTAGCCAATCGAGTGTGCATAATCTTCTAATTATTATTAGGGATAATTCAATTAGGAAGTCTTGTTAGTCTTCGGAAGAAGCTAATTAAGAATTATTATCCGTGGCATATTAACATAAACTCGCTCATATTTGTAAAATCGTGAAATACATTGGATCATTACTTGAGTGTAATTCCCGATGCATTCATACTTGTATCCATTGATCATTTTATTTGCTTTCTAGGTTAGTTTACATTTTTTCATTTAGACATAAACATTTTCCAAAACCCAAAATTTTAAGTGTTTGGCTTAGTGCGACTAGCGATAATTATCTTGCATTCCTAATCGCCTACATATTGTTCTCTGTGGGATTCGACCCCGACTCATAGTTGGGTAAATATACTGCATACGACCGTGTCTATTGCTTTTTAGAGGTGGAATTGGACGTTATCAAAAAATGGCGCCGTTGCCGAGGAACAATTTGGCGTAATTTAGGTTGTTTGAGAAGTAAGCGAAAGTGCTTTAGTCCAAACTTGTGAATATTTGTGTAATTATATTTCTTACCTTGGGTCTATTTTTCTTGTTTAGTTCTTGTTTATTTTCTTAATCTTGAAAAATGGAATCATATATAAAAAAATGGGTCGGATGGTAGTTGTTCATATTTTGATGATCCTTGTCCTTATTGTGAAGGACCACAATCGTGGAAAAATTGTTTAAATTCTCCCGGGGGTGGATTGTGCGCACAATTCCAAACCCATGAGTGGAGTATTTGTGATAAGTGTGGTTTTCAAAATGGTCATTGGGATGATTGTGCTTATTTGTTAGTCCCTTCCCCAAGCCCCCACTATGATGATTCTACTTGTTTTGGTATGAATTATAGGGCTATGGAATTGGAATAAGTGGAGCATGGCCAAAGTGGAGAGTTCAAGCTCATGTTTGAGTGTCTACTTGAAGAAGGAAACAAGGAGCAAAGTGCCTTGTAACATCTCTTGGAGACTAGTCTCCAAAATGAAATTGCACTCCAAGGATTGCACTCACAAATGGATGAACATCCGCCAACCAACTCAATGAGTGTTGTTGATGCCGGCAAAAATGTGGAATTGGAGTCAACCGGTGTAAATGCTAATGTGGTTGTTGTTGACTCTAATCCGGGGGAAAAAGAGGATGTCAACATAGAAGAATTGCAAAGTGTAGTCTTAAAGTCACATTCCAAGCATTTTTCAACATTGGAATTGTATGGTGACACGGGAGTTGAGCCACATGAATCAATGAAAGAGTGCGAGGAGGAACAACATTGGCCATACATTTTACAGTTTGAGGAGGCAAGAAATCAAAACGACATTCCTCACTTGAAAGCCAAGAAGTGCAAAATGAAAATCTTTAGCATTGGCTCGAACATCCAATTACCACCCCCCCCCCCCCATCGCTCGTGGTCATAAGCTTGATTCCAAGCTAGGGGCCCAATTCATATCATCCAAATTGCGAGAAAAGTGGTAGTATTGTTTGCGTCGTGCCACGACGTTAAATGCGGCGCTTGGTGGGAGGCAACCCATCATTTTTCAAAATTTTTGTCATTTTTGAAATTTTCTTTTTTAGAATAGCTTAGAATATTATTTGTTACTAATCTGCCAAGTTTCAGATTTTTTGGAGTTGATTTGAGTAGGTCGGCGTGACCCGTATGGCAAAAACCACTAGCTGGTGAAAACAAATTGCAGTGCAGCAGACTGTTGCACTATGCGATTGCATTAGTGCTACGCGATCGCATAGTTGTAGTTCATAGACGCACTATGCGATCGCAACATAGGCACGTGATTGCATAGTGTCAGGTATGACTTAAACTCCCAAAAGCTGTAAAAAACGGAACAATTTCACCCTTCTCATAACACAACAGGCCCCTCATCCCTAACCTCCCAAATAATTCAAAGTGCCAAAACTCTTCAAGATTCTTGCAAATTTTTCATCTCAATCCTCAAGGTACTTTGTGCACAAAATGGCCTCGGAAAATGTTGAAAATGTGCAAGAATATGCCATCCCAGCTCCAAAGGAAGAGTATTTTGATGTGACAAGATTCTTGGCAGCTGACTATGAAAGGAATTATGACAAGCTCATGTCAAAGAGAATTTTCAAAGAACGAGGCATTCGCTTGGACACTGTTGAAGAAAAAATGCCGGAATTCTTCAAAAGACTAACCAACAGTGGATGGATATGCTTTTCTCCTGAACCAGTCAAGGCGAACTACACAATAGTTCGTGAATTTTATGCGAATGCCATGAGGACTGTGACGACCCAAAGGGTCATCACTTATTTTATTAATCATTTTGAGCTTCTGAGGCCTTGAAAACCTCATTCTATGTTGCCTCAATTTACGTGCAATATCCGAGCATGTAGCCAAAAGATTTTGTGATAGAAATATGAATTCTATGAGAAATTTGGACAAAAATGATATTAATATTGATATGGTTGACTTCGGTCAACATTTTTGATAAACGGACCCGGACCCGAGATTGGATGGTCCCGGAAGGTCCATAGGAAAATATGAGACTTGGACATGCGTTCGGAGTCGAATTCTGAGGCCTAGAGCCCAAGTTATGAATTTTTCTGTGAAATTGTTCTTGATGTAATTGTTAAAGGAAAATGAATTACTTGACCTTGGTATCGGACTCGTATTTTGGTTCCGACGCCCGGTACAAGTCTTAAATATTATATATGTGCTTTCTGCAAAGTTTGGTGATATTCGGATGTCGTTTGATATGTTTTGGACCTTGAGTTCCAAGTTTGAAAGTTTTGAAAACCAAAAGTATGAAAATCATGAACTTTAGGCTTGATTTGATGAAAACGATGTGATATTGGCGATGTGATCGCACGAACAAGTTCGTAATGTGTTTTTGATGTTTTGTATATGTGTGGTTTGGAGCCCGGGGGCTCGAGTAAAGATTTGATAGGCTGTTGGTTCAATTTCTGAATTTTTGCACTGCTGGTTTTTCACCCAGTTGTTGGCTTCGCAATTGCGAAGGTGACAGATCAAGGCAAGGTTCGCAAATGCGAAGGGCGCCAGGACTGTTTGGGTTCGCAAATGCGAACCAAACCTCGCAAATGCGAGGCCTTCAGTGGTCAGCCATTCCTCGCAAATGCAAAGAATTCTTCGCAAATGCGAAGGCCCCTCAGCCCAGCTTTGTTCGCAAATGCGAACAAATGTTCGCAAATGCGAAGGCCCCAGAATTGCCTTGTCTTCGCAAATGCGAACAAAAGTTCGCAAATGCGAACTTCCCAGCCTTAGCTTATTTTTCAAACTCCAGAAATTGGTCGGGGTTCGCAATTACGAACCCATGTTCGCAAATGCGAACACAGAGACCTGTAAATCCCGATTTCCAGCTTCATTTTCCACATTTCATAACCCAAAAACACCCATTGACGATTTTTCACGAACTCCCTCTTCTTCAAAACAATTGTAAGTCACTTTTTACTTAATTCTTTCAATTCCTAACAACATTAAACATGTTTTTCAATAGAAATCAAAGGTTTTCATGGTGGAATTTCTTGTTTTTGGTAGAATATAGGGTTTTTCATGAATTAGGAAATTGGACCTCGAATTAAGGTCCGATTTTGAAACAAATCATATACTTGAACTCGTGGGGGGATGGGTAACCGGATTTTGGTCCGAACCTCGAGTTCCAACCATGTGGGCCCGGGGTCGAGATTCACTATTCCGGGCAGAATGTTGTAAAAGTTGAAATTGGCCTTATGAATTAGTTTGTTGAGTAGTATTGATGATATTAAATCAATTGTGTATAGATACGATTGGATTGGAGCCGAATTTGAAAGGAAAAGGCATTGCCACGGATTTAATTGTTCGTAAAACATTTAAGGTAAGTGTTTGTTCTATCCTAGCTTGAAGGAATAGGAATTTAGTTATGTATAAATGTTGTTGATGCAGAGATTATTGGCTAAATGTCGGTAATTATATATTCATGAATTGGGATCGTGTGGCGCGCCGACCACTTATATATTTATGAATTGGGATCGTGTGGCGCGCCGACCACTTATATAATTATGAATTGGGATCGTGTGGCGCACCGACCACTTATATAATAAGAAATGGAATCGTGTGGCACGCCGACCACAAAGTGATTTAAATCTTGGCATTGGCTATAGTTGCCGATAATCTATTGATATATTTGGGAGCGGGTGGTACGCCTACCACAAGATATAATCTATTGATATATTTGGGAGCGGATGGTACGCCTACCACAAGATATAATTACTGTGATTGTTGGGAGCGGGTGGTACGCTTACCACAAGATATAATCTATTGATATATTTGGGAGCGGGTGGTACGCCTACCACAAGATATAATTACTGTGATAGTTGGGAGCGGGTGGTACGCCTACCACGAGATATGAAATGAAAAAGGAAGTGAGACATGAAAGTAAGATTTATTCTGTTGACTAGATTATTCTGGATATCACGAGTTATTGACTATTATTTCAGAGCAGAGTCTTTCCTTATAAATGTTTTTTTTTGTACATGTATATATATTTTGCAACTGTACAGGTTTATGTGGGTGACTGGCCTTAGTCTCGTCACTATTTAGCTGGGATAGGCCAGACACTTACCAGCACATGGGGTCGGTTGTGCTGATACTACACTCTGCGCTCTTTTTCCGCAGCTACAGGTTACGGACAGCAGCAGCGACAGTAACGATTGTGGATATTCCGACTACTGAGACTACGAGGTAGCCTTGCAGGTGTCTGCAGGACCCGTTGTCTCTTCTATCTATGTATTTCATTCTGTTATCTCATGTATTCGAGATAAACAGCTTATATTTTCTTTCAGACAATTGTGTGTATTATTCTTAGAAGTTCGTGAGTATTGTGACACCAATCTTGGGTAGTGTATCATGTTTGGGGTTTTCTTTATCATATTTGATAAGATTGACTAAGTCTTCCGCTAAGTTTAATTATTCCGCTGTAATTTATATGTTTTTAATTTTAAAGTCTTAATAAGAATTTGGTAATTAATGGAGGTGTAATTAATATTTAGCTTGCCTAGCTTCCACTAGTAGGCGCCATCATGACCCCCGATGGTGGGAAATTCGGGTCGTGACAAGGACTAACTTCCAGGGGGAGGTATTCACTATTGTTAGAGGCAAGTGGGTCAACTTTGGCCCCGAGGTGATTAATGCACACTATGGGCTTCCAAATGTTGATGATGAGGTATACCGAGTTGTAGGAAGAGAGAGGAGCAGATTGGTTGATAGAGAAGCTTCATGGCGGGGTGGTGCCGACTAGGGCAAGAGTACACAAAGGGGTTGATTCACATGAGTTCATTGGGGAAGCCAAGACTTGGCTATCCCTTATATGTGTCAGGGTTGTGCCAGCTCGAAATGAAACTGAAGTGACCCTTGAGAAGGCATGGATGATTGCTTCCATTATGGATGGCTTGCCCGTAAATGTAGGCCAGCACATTGTGAATGAGATAGAGGAAGCTTGCAACGGAAGGACTAGAAGCTTATTCTTCCCTTCATTGATCACTCAATTTTGCTATGCTGCTGAGGTGCCTACAAACCCAAATAATGTTGAGAAAGACCTTGCCATAGTAATTTATCCATTGCTTCGCCGAGGGGCATCTAGCAAGAAGAAGAAGAGAAGAATTGATGTGCTATCTCCTTCGTTTGGGCAGTTTGACGATTCGGCCGAGGGATCCGGAGGTGACCCCACAGCTACAGCAGGATTTCATGACCCCATGGGACCACTCCAGTCAGGCCCTCACACCATGCGCCACATTTCCCAGCAGATATATGGTGTTGACACCCACATTCGACAGCTTGTCGCATGTCTCCCCTCAGGTCCATCTGGAGAAGGCACTTCGACTAGGTCTGGCACATCGAGCAAACAGCCACCGACCTTGGATGATGTAGTGAAAGAGAAAAAGGGAATCAAGACTTGGATAGAAGACTTGAGCAGGAGACAAGGAAAGATTGAAAGGCGACGGGTGAAATTCAAGGAGCACGAAAAGAAGAAGAGCAAGTTGCTGTCGCGGATGATGCACAAGCTGAGTTCACTTTGTGGCTCACAAGATTCTGACGATGATGATGAGGAGGACATGGAGCTCAAATTTCCCACTACCTCTGGCTCCGAGTGACACAGTATTCAGGGAGCACTTTCCACCATTTTTATTTATCATTTTTTATTGCATTGGGGACAATGTAATATCTTTGGTTGGGGGTGGCTTCTTGTATAACTGTTGTTTTGGCGGATTGGTATAGTAGTTATTTTCATGTTGTTTCTAGTATATTCTCATGTCATGTGTTATATTAGTTGTTTATATGTGTTTTTTTTTTCATGTTGTTATTAGTATATTTTCATGTGACATGTCATATTAGTATGTTTAGTTACTTAATTTTTATTATCTTTTTAATTTTTTTTTTTATGTTATTATGTTATATGATAGTGGCAATATCCTTGGTTTTCTTTATACCACGGTTCTTTTTCCAAGGATGCCAATTTTCTTCTTGAACCGGGTAAATTTTTGTTGACTTTTCCCGATGATGGATAGATTGACAACTTTCTTAAGGGAATTAGTCTTGTAATTAGGAATAGCTTTTGTTAAAATTAGAAAAATAAATGGTTTGGAGTTAGGAATTGTGTCTATTGGCCTAGTTGTGGCTCGCTTGGTACCAACATACTTAAACCTTGGCATATGAAGTTTTACTTGTTGAAAAAGAAAAATGATTGAAGTAAAGATGTCATGACTTTTAGACTCAACTTTTGGCTCTTTAATTCACTAAATAGCTTCATTTATGTTATATGTGACCTCTTTGAGTCATTTGTTTCAATTGGATTTTGGATTTGTATTCCACTTGAGTTTTCATGTGCCATGTGTGGTGAGATTTATTTGTGAGTTCTTTTGTATTACTTGTGGTCTAGAACTTGCCCGGAATGTGCTTCAAGCCGAAATCATAGACTAACTTGGTTTGAAAAATGATATTAGGCCTTCCTTGGACCGCTAGCATGCCTTAAAAATTCCTACCCGTAAATATTTTCCCTAGTCAACCCATTTTGAGCCTTTAACCTTATTCTTTGGCAACCGTATTACAAGCATAAATCCTTTGTTCTTAATTGATCTAGCTTTTGGCACCCTACCTCCCTAAGTACTTTGAAAGTATAAGCATAGGCTAAAAGCCTAAGTTTGGGGGTGAAGTTGGAAATTGTGATATGTAAGTTGTTTGAAAATGGTGGAAGGTAGAAAAAAAAATATAATATATACAGAATAAAGTGAAAAAAAAATGAAAAGAAAAGAAAAGAAAAGAAAAAAAATATATAGAATAAAGTAACAAGAAATTGTGAAAAAGGGAAGACTAGGTGTGAAATGAAAAAGCGAAGAAAGGATGGAAAATACTTTTGAAGGAAGGGGGCTTTAATTGTAAATATTGTAGTACTTTGGGAGGTTTTGAGTCACTTTAGCCGAAAATTTTGCCTTACCTTAACCAAAAGCCTAAACTACAACCCTTAAGTCCTAATTGATTTTGAACCAAGTTGTCTACATTAGTGGAGGAATACATGAAGGGCAAGCCTATGGTACTACTTGTATGCATTTGAACATCTTTTTGAGAGAGAGTGAATTCTTTCCATTTGATGTCCCATTTTTTCTTTGAAATTAAGATTCATGAGTGTGAGATTCTCTCTTAAAAGTGAGGACACATGAGATTTGAGTTGTGAATTTAATCCCATTTTCAATTGGAAATAATAACCAAAGAAAGTTGATTGTGAATGAGAGGCAAAATTTGAAGCTTTAGTGTCATGACTTGATTGTTACTTTGATTTGCATTAGTGGTTGAGCACTTGAAATACATGAAGTTTATGTGAAGTGCTTGATAATTCATATGCCTTGGAGTAATTGTTGGTACTAATCGAAGTCATGCATTTATGCTTAAAGTAGACTTTCTTTTTGGCTTGGTATTATGGAGATGCATTGTTGAGTTAACCACTTGGGAAGAGATTTTGTTGCTTTTGTTGCTTGAGGACAAGCAATAGTTCAAGTTTGGGGGTGTGATGAGTTGGTATTTTACCAACTCATCTTATCTTTAAATCTATACTTTTGCTATGCTTGAGCAATAAAATCGTGTATTTGATGCCATTTACTTCTATTTTACAGGTTGTATGTGATTTAGAAGTAATAGTGAAGAAACCAAGTGAAAATAGGCCAAAATGAAGCAAAAATGGACAAATTGTGCTGCCCAGTTAATCACTCTATGCGATCGCAAAAGGTTAAATGCGATCGCATATGACAAGGAATGAATATTATGCGAACGCACCAACACATTGCGAATGCACAAAAGAAAAGATGGTCTGGTCAGCTGCTAGTCGACAAGCCTATGCGAACGCAGTTGACCTTATGTGATCGCATAGTTTGAGAAAACAGCTCTATGCGATCGCAATGGACTTTGTGCGATCGCATAGTAAATTTTCTGGGATGTTCCGGGCAGAATTGGAATTTCACAAATTTTTACCCCAAATCAATTATATACTCGCCCAAACAGACACGGGAACGCATCTCTCTTCATCTTTTATCATCTTGGACATATTTTTGGCATAGAGAGAACAAGTTTGGAGGCTAGGGTTTTGCACACACACGGGTCTTGAAGATTAAAGCTTGTGGTTAAGGATTTCTTATCCATTTATGTTTATTTCTTCATTTCCTTGCTTTGTATTGTATATCTAAGTGTGTAGTATTTATTTCCAACACTTGAATCTTGTTTATGGGAATATTCATATTTAAAGTATGGATTAAATACCTTGTTGTGCTTAGGAATTGAATGATTTTTATATATTTATGAAGTGAGTTATTTTTACTTTAATTATTCTTGTTCTTTAATGTTTCCAAAGGGATTAGCTAACCCTAGGACTCGCCCATTAACTCCGAATTAATCTTGGGAAAGGTAATTTGGGGTTGGGAAAGATTAATTAACAAGAACTTGAGGCGTTAACCCTCATTTTATAGATTCTACCTAGGGATAGGATTGAACTACTTGTAGCCAATCGGGTGTGCGTAATCTTCTAATTGTGATTAGGGATAATTCAATTAGGAAGTCTTGTTAGTCTTCGGAAGAAGCTAATTAAGAATTATTATCCGTGGCTAATTAACATAAACTCGCTCATATTTGTAAAATCGTGAAATACATTGGATCGTTACTTGAGTGTAATTCCCAATGCATTCATACTTGTAACCATTGATCATTTTATTTGCCTTCTAGGTTAGTTTACATTTTTGCATTTAGATATAAACATTTTCCAAAACCCAAAATCTAAAGTGTTTGGCTTAGCGCGACTAGCAATAATTATCTTGCATTCCTAATCGCCTACATATTATTCTCTGTGGGATTCGACCCCGACTCATAGTTGGATAAATATATTGCATACGACCGTGTCTATTGCTTTTTAGCGGTGGAATTGGACGTTATCATCAGGCGCCCACCTGGATAAATAAGGGAATATTTTCTGCATTTTTAATTTCTATATCAGGTGCCCACCTGTAAAACAAGGGAATATTTTCTGCATTTTAATTTTTGCATTAGGCGCCCACCTAGATAGCAAGGAAATATTTTCTGCATTTTTAATTTCTGCATCAGGCGCCCACCTGGATAACAAGGGAATATTTTCTGCATTTTTAATTTCTGCATCAGGAGCCCACTTGTATAACAAGGGAATATTTTCGGCACTTTTAATTTCTGCATCAGGCGCCCACCAGTATAACAAGGGAATATTTTATGCAGTTTTAATTTCAGCATCAGGCGCCCACCTGTATAATATATTCTGCAAAATAAAATTTTATCTAACAACTAACAGCATGATAGATTGAAAGCCTCATATTGGGGCCGAGAAATGTTTTCTTTATTTTTTGTAATAAGCAAGTATCAACCTGGAGAACAGAGAAACACATTTTCTGAAGTTATTCAAGCAGAATGAAGCAATACACAAGCAAGAAGATTCATCAAAGAACGGAAGATACAAACAAAAGAACAAGATGCAAGATGAAAGATCAAGGCAATACAAGACACAAGACATAGATAGGATTTTTTGTAATTCATAGACCATAGCTTAGGCTAGTTTATTTTACCATGGTGTAATAAGGAGTCGGTAAGCAGTAACAACAGCAACAACAACGAAATCACAGCTTCCCTGGTAGTTTCAAACTACCAGACATTCCCGAGCAACACTGACCTGATTCATGTATAGCCGAGGATATGTTGGCAACCTCTAAAGCAGGGTGCGGTCAAAACTTTTCAAAAATGCTTCATACGGAATATGCGAGTGGGAAAAAAATCCCTCATTACTGCTCACTCTCTTGCACTGGAACTCTGCGTATTCCCGAGCAAAGAGGGGCAGCTGTGAGCATGTGATTTTTGCCACAAGCAGTTAATTCCAAAATAAAAAATGATTTTTGATTGCAATTAGCTTGATTAATGTATAAAAATACAAGTGTTTGTTTTTAATTGCTAAAAATAAAATTTGAAATAAAATACAAAAGGAAATTAATTGAAAAAATATCAGAAAAAATATATAAAGGTAATACTAGGAAATTTGGAAAAATTAAGGAAAAATACAAAGTTGGAAAAAAAAAGAAAATACATCAGTATAAAATAAATACAAGGAAAATAAATATAAAATACAAAGGAAAATACAGAAAATTAAATAAATACAATTCAAAAATAAATAAAATACAAAAATACAATGTGAAATACCAAAATTAGGCCAAATACAAGAATTATTAAACCCAAATGCACAACACAGACCAGGTCCAACCAATTTGAACCGGTCTGTCCAGATACAAGACCAAACGATGTCGTGTAAACATGCAAGATCTGGGCCGTTGATGATTTAAATCAAACGGACTAGATAAGGCGTGGCCTAGTACATGAAACGACACCGTGTGAAGAATTAATCTAGGTCGTCCATCTCATTTAATCTAATGGCTGAGACTAGTGTCTCACTTAACCAAACGACGTTGCCCAAGAAATTAAATCTCAACCGTTTAATAATCTAATCTAACGGACCAGGTGAAAAGTCTCATTAAAATCATACGTTGCCGTTTTGAGACCGAATGATCTTGGCCATTCATCTCAGCCAATCCAATGGTTGTTAGACAATAACACAGGTTCAATGCATAAACCATACCCCTCCCGTTCATTTAGATCAATACATACACACACATTCATAATATAACCCTAGCTGGCGACCACCAAGTTATGAACTAGACCTTCACCTTAACACCCCAGAACCGTCTTGAGACGATCTATCACCCCATTATTGTCACGACCCCAATCCCGGTCGTGATGGCGCCCAACACAATGCTAGGCAAGCCCGACCATATTATCTCTTAAACCAGCCAATTATTAATTCCAATTAATCAAGTTAAACTTAAACGGCAAGTGTTCATGTCAAAATGATAAACATAATAGTAGAAACATACAAAATACGGTCCCAACCAAATTGTGGTGTCACAAGTCTGAGCCTCTACAGAATAACATCGTAAAACAAACAAGTCTAAGCAAAATGAAAGCAACAAAATGATAAGGAAAGAGAAAACAGGTTCTGCGGACGCCGACAGCTACCTCGTAGTCTCCGCAAAAGTAGAAATGAGTAAGAAGCTACAACAACTCAACTGCTCTCGAGTA